>JARYGA010036928.1:0-42553 GCA_030545235.1 Helianthus tuberosus
ATGCCAACTATTAAAGGGTTTGCCTGTTATATACCGCTTTGCGGTGATATAGTGGTCAAAGCCTTTAGACTTACATTTGATGTATGAAACAATGACAACTTATTTTCATTTGATGGTTTGTAAACAATGTACTTAACTTATGTTGCGATCTTTTGAACAAATATGATAATGGCATTAGAGCATGTTTTATTCATTTAGTATGTTTACTTATATCGTTACGCAATGAGAACCGAGCAGATCACACCTCGCGCTTCCGCTACGAGCGGGTGTGACAGATCGGATGCTTTAGTCCATGGTGTTTTGTCTATGTTCATATAATGGTGTTTTAATTGTATTGTAATTTAAGGCGTTGTTTTGTGTTTTACAGTAAAACACCATGAATATATATAAGACACCATAACATTGCAAATAATGAATTATGATTCAAGTCATGGTGTTTTAACATCTAGAGTCTATAACATTGTATTGTGATTACAGTCATGGTGTTTTAACATCTGGAATAACAATATAATCATTCTAGATGTTAAAACACCATGATTGTATTATAATTCAATTCATGGTGTTTTTGGAATTTGTATGCTTTTTATACCTGCAAAAATAACAAAACTCATTCTAGATGTTAGAATACCATGACTGTATTACGATTCAAGTTGTGGTGTTTTCTGGAATTCGTATGGTGTTTTATACGAACTGGTGATTCAAAAAAATACGAACCGTAATTTCCTTCGATCTTTATGAATCAGACGATAATGATTTATAAAATCTCTGAGTTGGTATATAAAACTGAATTCTTAAATCTTTGTAAAAAATAAAATTATATCACTAACCTAAAATAACTCACTGGAGGTTACAAAAATTATTTTATCAATTAATTAAACTTTGAAGTAAATTACATTATTGCCCTTTTTAATTAATTAAATTGAGGGACACATGTCAACACCATATTATTTCCCACACTTCTCACACTATTAACCATTTTTACAGGATCCTTAATATATATATATATATATATATATATATATATAGGATAAGGATCATTACAGAACACTAACTATTGCAAGAACAAAAAGAACAATTCTAAAACATTAATTTTTGGGATTTAAGGTTAATATTTATAAAATTTTATGTTTTTTACATTCATATATGTATTATATATATACATAAAAACCATATATTTTTACCTACACATAACCTACATACATGTTGGTAATTTAACCTACAAATAACCTACATATGTGTAGGTTATACAAAAACTGAAAATTTTTCATATTTTGTTTTGAATTCTGGTGTAGGAAACAATAAATCTTACATTTGTAACATTTTTATTTACTTCATAGGCTTTTCGAATTGAAAAAATGGGTGATTCATTGTGTTCTGCGTGTTCTCGCAAAATTTAGTGTTCTATATATATATATATATATGATAGGGTTCATGGGAGAACTAACTTTAGAGCGAGAACCGCGAGAACCAGTGTGAACACAACCAAAACTACTTAAAATACTTAAAAGCACATTTTTTTTAAAATTTCCATTAAAATCAAAACTTTAAATTAATAAAAATATATGATTTTTTTAAATCCGAAAAACAATTACTGATGCACATGTGCATATGTCATATTTCTTGACAACACCTATACAATTGCTCTTCCATCTACACTACCATCCGTAATACATTCCTAATATTATACAATTTCCCTTCCGTCTACACTACAATTTATAAAAGGCTAATTGGATTTAAGTAATCCCACCTCAATTAGGCTGATAATAATCTCAACTTAGTTATTTGCGAATAATAATCCGAACTGGTCCACTTTTGGCTGATAATAGTCTATCATCAAAAATAGCTTAACAGAGTTAAGTTTTTTTTTTCTGAATTACAAACCGATATTTTAGGGATTTTGATCAGAACGAGGATACGAGTTGAGTTATGTAAAACTTACATCAAAATGGTGATTCAAATGACTTGATTTTGTTAATTGGAAGTTTAAACACTGAATTGAAGCATCGTTTTCGTTGTTTGGGGTAGTATTCGAGGTAAATTTTACATCAATCAACTTGTATCCTCGTTCTAATCAAAAGCCCTAAAACATCGATTTGTAATTTGGAAAAAAACTTAACTCCGTTAAGCTATTTTTACCGTAGACTATTATCAGCAAAAAGTGGACCAGTTCGGATTATTATCGGCAAATAACTGAGTTAGGATTGTTATCGGCCAAAATTGAGAAAGTTGGGGATTTTTTAAATCCAATTTGCCTTTATAAAATTAGAACCCTTATTAATATTTTTATAAAATCACTAAGGTCATTCATATTGATGCACATATGCATAGTTTATACGGTAACGAGAGAATTAATGTTAAAGCACATATGCATTAAGTTTGTATGTTTGGTTATCTTATGGGATGTTTATTATTGTAGATCAATAAATGGAAAAAAGTGAAGAAGGTAACTTTTGTTCTGAAATCGAGGAATAAAGGGAAAAAAATGTCAGATGATGTGGAGGATGATGACGTAATTGCTATAGATGATGATGACGTAATGGTTAATCAAAGAGTTAAAAAATTTGTTTATTATTTAATGATGTAGTTGGGAAGAGATATTACTTTATAATTTTCCTCTTAAATGATGTTTTCATTTGTATGAACTATGCATATTTTGGTTAATTTTATCTGGTGGTTGATGGTTTGGTTATATTTGTTTGTTTATGATCTAATATGTTGTTTGGTATGGTGTGAAGGTTGGTGATGCACATGTGCATAGTTAGAAATATTATACATATTGGTAATGTATTACAGATGGTAGTGTATACGGAAGGGAAATTGTATAATATTAGTAATGTATACGGATGGTAGTTTAGATGGAAGAGATATTGTATAGGTGTTGATGCACATGTGCATCAGTAATTGTTATTCGGATTAAAAAAATCATATTTTTTTATTAATAAAAAGTTGTGATTTTAGTCGAAAAATAAATAAAAAAACTTTTTTGTGTGTTTTAAGCCTTTTTAAGTAGTTTTGGTTGAGTTCACACTGGTTCTCGCCATAAATGGTGGTTCCTAAATGATCTTCACCCTATATATTATGTTTTTATACTTACTTTTCTACTTTTAAATATTCGTTTTACTCCTTTTAAAACTTTCAAAAACTAAAACTTCTAGTCACATACCAGTAGTTTTACCAAAATGAGAATAAACTTCTGGACATATACTAGTAATTTACCAGAAGACATAGTTTTCAAAACATCACCTTCATCACAACAACTTGCACATCTCAGGCAAAGGAATGTAGGTGAGAACATGTGTGATTTCTTCTTGTCTATTATTTCTTTGGGCTCACTACCTTTGTCTATCCAAGGAAAACTACCTTCCTATGGTATCCCAAGACAGAAACACTCCACAAAACATGCTCTCATGTTGTATCATATTTCATAAGCCCACTTACCCCAAAAAGAGTGACACACATATTCCCTTATACAAAAGATAGATTTTAATTCACATCTAATCTTGATGTTTTTTATCAACCTAATGCCTATTGACAAAACAATTGCTTATTCTCTTGAGAACAGTAGTTAAATATTTCATGATGGATGAACATCTGAACATCACAAAATGAGCAAATCTCACTGCCACATTCAAGAGAGAATACTTCAGACTAATGCTCAGATGTTACAGGGTTCATTTTCTATCCCACATGAAGAAGAGGTGAAATCCATCAGAGGTTTATCCTACTGATGTGATTGCATGAGTGGCTTCTACTCTTCTGATTGATCTCACTATATCACATATTGACTGTAGAAACATAATTAAGACCACCTTGCAGGCAACAACCCTTTGCTTCCTTAGAAAGTCAAAATAGTTGGAAGTCCCCAGTACCAAGAAAAAGGGGCATCACAGTTTGTCAAAAAATAGTGATACAACCATATCTTGTGGGGGCATATGATTTCACTAGATTGATTGATGCCAGTATTTGAAACTTCTGGGTTTAATGAAATAAGCTGAGAGTTGAGGTTTCCAATCTCAAGTAGATGGTCACCAAAATGACTCAAGCTAAGTCCAGCTGAACCATGAATATACCCAACAACTGGTCTCCTAAATAAGAGCTCAAAATCTCAAAACTGCTAGTCACATATCAAAAACTTCCAGCCACAGAAAGCCAAACTACTTGTGAGGAAATAACCACCTCGTCATCAACTAGTAGGGGTGCTATTTGCATTATCCAAAACATCGGCTGATACCAAAAGGGGGGAGACTGGACATAATTGTCATACTATGTATTTATCCCACCTTCAAAATTATTAAGAATTTGGAAAACTTTCAAGAAAAGCAATTATTCTTTCTACCTCAGAAAATTCAACTGATATCTTCTAAAAGCTTCTTACCAATCACTGGAGTAGTAAAGAAGAGTCAAGATGGTAGGCAAATAAGGGTTGAAATGATGATCTTTCCTCAAAAACTTTGTATTATCACTGATCAAGGAGTTTGGAACTATCAATCAGATCCAAAACTGTTGACATATAAACATCTGAAAGCTTAAATACAAACCATTCAGTAGTTTTCAAAATTCCACTGTCACACCCCGAAATATCAGAGCATTGGCGTGACTGGACCGGTATCTTTATTGCACAGCGGAAGCAAATAAGCTAAGACTTCTAGAAAATGAACACCACTAAGTACTCGACTCTACATGGTTCTCCTATTCCAACCGTGCCATAATTTGAAAAAGTAACCTGAGAAAGAAACATGCGAAAAATCAACATAAAGTTGAGCGAGTTCATAGTTTGTTTGTAAAAGATTTGAGATAAATCTTTTTGAATAACCGGTTTTTAAAGTATTGTTTTAGAAAATGACATAAAATTCATTTTCTTTGGCATGTTTAATGAAAACTTTGCATTGTGAAACCTTGTATGTGTAAAGCGTTATGGTTATATAACCTTGTATCTGTAAAGTTTCGTGTTTGTAACACTTGTATGGCTGTCAATCTCTGCGCCCGACAATGACAAACATGCCTGCATGAGTCTGTATGTTGGACTCGTCAGTCCTTAAGATGAAGGCCTTAGGTGCATGCAGTTTTGGGTTGTTGTATTCGAGACACACAGTCTCCGTTGTTCTTGTACAGGACTAACCAGTCCCCTTGTAACTAGGACCAACCCCGTCACTAGTATTTGTAGCTCATGCATGTTTTGTAACTGTTTATGTTTTTGTAAAAACCAGAGTGTTTTGCATAAGTTTCTCGTAAACCATTTGATTTTATCGAAAATCAAAAACCATTTACGTTTGTTACAACTTGTTTATAGAATGGTTTAGAAATATGAAACCTTTGTTCGTCAAAAACCTTATGTCTTAGCAAAACGTGTAAGTCTAGAAAATATGCAATTCTTGATCACCGAAAACCTTATTTGTTTTTGCAAAACGTGCATGTCTTTCCACCCTGAAAACCTTTGTTGTTTTTGCCCCCGACAACACAAGTTGTCGTTATTTTATCAAAATTCAATCAAGATTCAAACAATATATCAATTCTTTTCTTTTCGTCAAGTGCCAAAACGTAAATAGTCACTATTTATAAACTATGTTTACGATGGTGAGAGTAAAACTAACATTAATCTAACTATAAACAATTTAACTTGTTTGTTAAATTTTACCGCATCTCGTGTTGACTGAGTTTAACCTCGGTTGACCGAAGCGGACCGGTTGAGCCGTCTTTGACCCAAACAATGTTTGACCCGAAAACCCGAAGTCTAACCCGAACTCATATCACCAAAATGAAACTTCAAATCTGATGTTGAGCTGAATCTCGAACCTGAACCGGCTGACCCGTACCGAACCGTTTGACTGAGTTGACTCGGTTTGACCGTGTTGACCGAGTTGACTCGATTTGACCGAGTCAACTGAACCACTTCATAATATGACCCGAACCGGCTGACTCGAACTGACTGACCCGAACCAAACTGTTAATTTTTCTGTTGAACCGAGCCATTGACCAGTTGACCCGTTTGACCAGTCAACCCACTGTGTTGACTGGGCCGAACCTAGTTGACTCGTCTGACCCGAGTCGACCCGTTTGAACTAAAACTTAAACCATGAGACCCGAGATAAAACCCGAAACAAACCCGAACATCTTGATCAAACCAACAGATCTGAAAGTTAAACTGACATACCGCCCGAATCCACTTGAATCTGGTCGGAACCTGCTGATCCGAACTCTTGAACAGGAACCCAAAAACACGGTGAAGCACATCGACCCAAACGCACCACCGCCGGCGGCGGCTGTGCTCCGCCGTCGCCTCTTCTGCCGATATCCTTTCTTTCTCTCTTCGTGTACCGCCACTGTGTGCCACCATCACACGGTGGTGGCGGCTTTTTCTGCTTCGGGTGGGGAGCCAGAACAAAAGGAGTAGTCACCGTAGTGACATGGTTGGCCAGTGAAAAACTGGCTCTTCCACGCGTGCTTAGCGGAGAAGATTAACAGGATTGTGGGGAGGTCGTTGCGGTGAGTGGCTGTCGAAGTTGTTCCGGCAGACGGCTCCTCCTTGGAGCCGCCAGTTCATCATCGAGAGAGGGGGGGCTTGTCGCTGGTAGAAAAGCGAAGAAGGGAGAGAAGCAGGTGGGTGGTCGGGTGTGGTGGTGTATCCGGAGAAGAAGGGGGCCTGAGATGCAGCGCCGGTGGGTCACCGGTCACCGCCGGTGGTCCTGCCGGTCTTTAAGGAACAGAGAGATGGGACTAGGGCTTGCTTTGGCAAGTGAGGAAGATGAGAGTCATGATCTGTGTTTTCATTTGTGTGTGTGTTATAAGTTGTAGACAAAGAAAGATGAAAGGGATAGGGGTTTCTTTTAAGTTTGTGTGGTTTATTGCCTGTGTGAATAATCGATCGAGAGAGAGAGAGAGAGAGAGAAAGCATATGGGGTTTTGATTTTTAAAATATCCTTGTAGGTTCAAGGACAGACATTAGATTTAAAATAATATTAACTTTGTGTGTTGTAATAGACAATGTAGTTGTCAAATTTTAACTAGGTCTAAAGAGCTGGTAGAATTCCAACTAAAATCAGTAGGATAATTAGGATGTTATCAAATGGTATTTTAGATAGTTGTATAAATTGGTTTTAATTGGTTTCAATGGATCGCTTATCGGGTCTTGCGACGGAAAATTTGATATTAGTTAGCGGTTTCAAGATTACAAAAAAATCAAAGATCAAGTCTAAATCTAAAACGGTGATGTTTTAAGTTAAATTTAAGTAAAATTAAATCTTGTACATAGATGTATCAGGTATATACATACCATTATATATGTGTTTCTTTTTCGTGGTTTATAATCTAAAAATAAATGTATAGACACATGTAAACATGATAGATTATATAAAGTCATGAAATAATACACTAAGCATGAAATTGACTTGGAAGTACTTTTTAGCATCTTGATCATTAAATCACTAAGGTTTGTGTCTCTTTAAACACTTGTTAATCGCGTAATTAAAGGCGTAAACTACCGGTTGTCACATTTTCCCCCTGTTAATAAAATTTCGTCCTCGAAATTTAGACTATGTTACTCTTTAGAGTCATGTTAAGCGTAAATAAATACGAATAATATCAAAGTGAGTGACCATGAAGTCGAATCAAGACTTATTCGAATTATGAGAATTCAAGAACATATTCCAACAATAAGAACCCAACGGTTAAAAGAAATGTGGTTCAGAAATTGACGTCAAAGGAAACGAGACGTGTTGATACAGTCATCATTGTGACTGGGTTAACATAGGTCCAATAAAAGAGGAATTTCGAGCAATAGAATTCCAAACGGATGTTAACAATATGCCAATGAATTCTAAAAGCAATAATATCCGCTAGATGAGACTTAGAATCAACAAGCATCAAATGAAGTAGCTTTGCATGAAACGCTCGATCTTGATTAGCACAAGCTGCAAGTTTTACTGACACTACAAAGTGTCGTAGTGATCGAGATAATTCAATAATAGCGGTGATTGAACAAGTTCACCGTGTTCGAAATTAAATGAAAGTGCAATGAAATAAATCTGAAAATTTGTTTCAAATGACATCATAGGATTTTTCAATTGAAAATGGAACATCAATGAAACAACGTTTTCGATCGAAGAAGGAAAAGCAATGGACATCGCAAAGCATTCGATCGATAATGAAAGAATCATTAGGAGGTACACTGGAATATAAAATGAATTTGTGTACCATTGCCTTAACACACGATTGTGTTAAGACTGTTGTAATTAAATAATTAAATCCGTGCATGAGATGTGTAAACGAGATTAGCGTAACTTCAAATTAGTGAAAACGCCACCACAAGGTGGCCGTGACTAATAAACGATTTAGTGGAGTCGTAGACCAAACAAGTCTACTACGACTCGGAACAAACTAAATGCTTGTTAAAACGAATTTGAATATGATGTTTCCAATACATCATATGGTGTCTTGAATTGAATATGTGTGATGGATAAGTTCAAACAATCGAACTTGGTTTCAGCGCAATCCGACAATAAATACATGTATCGACAAGGAAATTTCGACATGGTTAGAAAGATAAACTATGTATATAATTCGAAAGGAAAAGAAGTTTCAAGAAATTTTTGTTGACTAGATATCAAGGAGTCAACACTTACAATAATGCAGGTCATTCGAATCACAAAAGCAATAATTGGATATAGCGAAATAATATTTGAAATTTTGATGAAAACGATCATCCGAAGTGACACCACATGCGTAACAAACGATGCATGTGTAGCATATGAATTTTTCAAGAACTGAAGCAAATAAGTATTCACTATAATGAAATAAATTGTCGTGATACAACGACCATTAAGAGGAGTAGAGATATGAAAATCTACTCGCTAGATGCAAAAATCAAAATTTCAAATAGAGAATTTTAAGGACTTTACCTAGGGTTTCATGTGAGGACCGGTTGTTAGGTGACATTACCATGGAATGTCGAACATAGCATATTCGTCATTTATAAGATATGGGGAACGCAGAGACATACGTCTTCTCCTTGGCGTGATTCGTGTGGTTGCAGGATCGCGTGACAAGTTGCCGCATCCTGATCGGTAGTTCTCCTGCTGACAGGATTAGCATCGTCGCTGAATTGCGCAACAGTGTCTTCTCAAAGACCTTGCCTCGTAAGTCGTGTGATGTACTTCGACGTCCGCTGACGTATAGTTTAAGTTTCACGTGTAGTTGCGTAGTAGCATTTTGTTCCACGTAGGATACCTGCTCGAGTAACTAAGATAGCATAGACGACATAACATAATGGTGTTTGCGCGAGTTAACAGACGTGGTTCCTACGTGATGACCTTTACGAAACTTCGACATAAGTTCCCAAAGGTTCTAAATGCATGTTTTCTATTCTCTCAGAGTTTTGTGTTCTATGTGTATTTGTTTTTGTATACCGTTTATAAAACACAACATTAGTGTATGTTTGAAAACAAAATTTTTACTCATTGTTTTCGGAAACAGTTGGAGACCATATTCGAGTCTAAGGCGTTCTGTGCGTAATCAAGGTCTTAAAAATCTAAGTCCCCAAAGGAAAGTGAGGTTAGAGCCTAGGTATCTCTACAGAAACCTAATTTGCTGTAACCTATAGCTCTGATACCAATCTGTCACACCTTGAAATATTAGAGCATTGGCGTGACTGGACCGGTATCTTCATTGCACAGCGGAAGCAAATAAGCTAAGACTTCTAGAAAACGAACGCCACTAAGTACTCGACTCTACATGGTTCTCCTATTCCAACCGTGCCATAGTTTGAAAAAGTAACCTGAGAAAGAAACATGCGAAAAATCAACATAAAGTTGAGCGAGTTCGTAGTTTGTTTGTAAAAGATTTGAGATAAGTCTTTTTGAATAAACGGTTTTTAAAGTATTGTTTTAGAAAACGACATAAAATTCATTTTCGTTGGCATGTTTGATGAAAACTTTGCATTATGAAACCTTGTATGTGTAAAGCGTTATGGTTATATAACCTTGTATCTGTAAAGTTTCGTGTTTGTAACACTTGTATGGCTGTCAATGTCTGCGCCCGATAATGATAAACATGCCTGCATGAGTCTGTATGTTGGACTCATCAGTCCTTAAGATGAAGGCCTTAGGTGCATGCAGTTTTGGGTTGTTGTATTCGGGACACACAGTCTCCGTTGTTCTTGTACAGGACTAACCAGTCCCCTTGTAACTAGGACCAACCCCGTCACTAGTATCTATAGCTCATGCATGTTTCATAACGGTTTATGTTTTTTTGTAAAAACCGGTGTGTTTTGCATAAGTTTCTCGTAAACCATTTGAGTTTATCGAAAATTAAAAACCATTTGCGTTAGTTACAACTTGTTTGTAGAATGGTTTAGAAATATGAAATCTTTGTTCGTCAAAAACCTTATGTCGTAGCAAAACGTGTAAGTCTAGAAAATATGCAATTCTTGATCACCGAAAACTTTATTTGTTTTTGCAAAACGTGCATGTCTTTCAACCCCGAAAACCTTTGTTGTTTTTTTGTTACACCCCAACCGATGACAGAAACATCGGGGCATGGCACTGAGCGAAACAGATTGTTCAAGAGAAATTCCATAACAACTACTTTACCGAATAGTTAAACATTATGTCCCATACCATAACCTATTAAGCAAGCAAGTTATTACAGACATAGATATCTCCAAACCAAATAAAACTGTTCTGACAACTCAGATTCAAATAAAAATAAATTGTCTTTATTTGTTTCTAGACTCTCCTAAGCTCGGTTCCATCAAATAGCAAGCAAAGCACGGCCTCCTAAACACGTGTCACATACGTTAAAATAGAGGTCAATACACATAGTGTAAAGGTGAGCATACAAGTTTGATAATAGCATAAAAGAGTTCGAAATCGTTTACGCATAACCAGCATGTACAACGTATAATGTGAAGCATGTAACTTATCGACAAAGATCCTATCAATACCAACGACTGCGAGTAGCGAGTGCGCATCACATGTTCACCACTGTGAACACGTGAAGTAATTGTCCTTAACAACCCCTGAGTGAACAGGTGCTAAGTCCAAACTATAGTACTATCATTGCTAAGGCAGGTAGACAGCAATCAATGTGTTAACATAACAAACAGGTATTCATCGAGTCACGTATAACATGCATTAGAGGTCAGCGTATAAATAGTGTTGCGTTGTGTGATCGTTGTGATTTAGAATAAGTAACGTATGTAACACCCAAAAGTGCGTAAAGCAAAAAGGGATCGAGTATACTCACAGATTGTGTTTAACAAGTAAACACTCTCTTGGATTGAAGGGATCGCCGACAGAGATTAGCCTGAACAGTTAACGATAGCATAAACGATGAGCGGCGCGTAAAACGGTGCAAGTATACCAAGGATCGGATGGTGATCCGATCGGATGGCAATCCGATCGGACGACCAGTTGATCGGATGTCAATCCGTTCAGATGGTCATCCGATTGGATGGCCATTCGATTGGATTGACACCTCGTTTGGTAAGGATGTGTTTGCGTATGATGGTTTGTCCTTTGAAGTTTTCGTTGTAGCATTTTAAAAATAGAGAAGTATCTCTGCCCTTCAGGTTGGTCGATCAAACAAACGGCGGTTCGATCAGACGGCGATCCGATTGGTGAGTCTTCTTAGTTGAGAACAAGTTCACAGCAGGACGGTCACTCGATTGGATGGCTATCCGATCGGGTGGCAATCCGTTAGTTACTGATGATCTTTGGAAATTGATCAAGTACCAAAGTCCCAGACGTCACTCGATTGGGTGGTCATTCGATCGAATGGCAATCCGATCGGACCGCAATCCGTTCGACGTTCAGAACCTTGGAAATTTGAATAAAAAGTTTAAGTGTGGAACCAAGTGCAACCTGATAGGATGGCCGGTCGATCGGATAGCAATCCTCTCGGACGGCAATCCATCCCAATGATCTGATCATCTTGGAACTTGATTTTGTTGAAGTTTTGCAGTTTTGAACGAGATGTTATGATAACTTGCTTAAACAACAGAAACCCCATCTCGACCTAAGTGACCCGATCGAACAGGAACCACCCTAGTCCAGCCAGTTCACAGTTCAAGACGATTGTTCATGTTCAAACCCGAAATCGGTTATCTCTCAGATAGAATTCAGATGTTGAACTAACCCATCACTAAGAAAGAGTAGAAGATCAGAACGAGCTCCGATTCTATTGGTTTTGAGTGCATTGAGTGTAAAAGAGTTGAAAGAAAGTTGGAAAACCTACTTTCAATCCTTTTAACCATGAATTTGTATAGATCCAAGCGAAAACATTGTTTAATCTTGTGGAAATCCTTCAGATCTAAGTTGTTCTTGGTGGAAAGAAGCCAAACTTTGATGTTCATAAGAACTCCATGATGACATCATCCTAGAACACCTCAAATCCAGTGATTTCACGGTTTAAAGTTAAGATTCAAAGGTGAAAATGATGAAGAAGTGTGTGTAGATCATAGAAGTACAAGATTTAGGTTGAAAACTTATAAGAATCGAGAGAAATCGAGAGAAATGAGAGCTTGAGTATGGCTGGTCGAACAAGGAACTGTCACATCACAAATGATGTGACAGGTGGGTATTTATAGGGTTTCCCAAAAAGGAAAGTGGTGAAGGTGTCGGCCGATCGGGTGGCAATCCGATCGGGTGGCAGCCTGATCGGATGACAATCCGATCGGATGGCAATCCGATCGGATGGCCACTCGATCGGTTGGCCACTCGATCCTGGTGTTCGGTGTGATGAATTTTGTCGTTTCGATTCGTGTGTTGAGCGTTGCGATGCGATTCGAGCGAGCGATGCGATAGTATTTCCCATTAGTTACACAAATATCATAACTACTATATCTAACATACAATCACTATAATTAACTTGCGTTTAGCGTTTGCGATTCGATTGTGATGTGATAGAAAAGCGATTGTGATTAACACCTCAACATAAACATACCATGTACAAGTAACACATAAATGGCACACACACGTAAAACAATATCCAGAACACATAATTCGAGTTGCGATTGTGATAGCGATAAGTCGATTAAACATGCGATTAAATAGCGATTAAACCTCGATTATTAATAGATACTCCACATAATACAACTAAAGCAACTAAATAATAGATTCAGTTACAAGTCAAAGAAGTCAAAACAGTAGTTGAGCAAGGAGTGACAGATCGCAATTAGCAATCTTTTCTTCCTTTGACTTCAATCTTGACTTTGACTTTGACTTTCGAAACACGGGGTGTTACAACCTCCCCTTCTTAAGGGAATTTCGTCCCGAAATTAGGCTTTAGCCGTAACAAACAACTACGGGTACTTCGCCTTCATGTCGCTTTCGAGTTCCTAGGTGAACTCGGGGCCTCGTTTGCCTTCCCAGTGAACCTTCACAATGGGAGATTGCGTGAGCGTCTGAGTACCTTGGTTTCTCTTCCCACGATCTCGACAGGATTTTCCACGAAGTGTAATGTTTCGTCCACTTGTAGATCCTCAAGAGGAACATGTAATTCCTGGTCGGCTAAGCACTTTCTGAGGTTCGAAACATGGAAAGTCGGGTCGACGTTACTCAGTTCCTCTGGCAGTTCGAGTCTGTAGGCCACTTTTCCAACCCTTTCCAGATACTTAAAGGGTCCAACATATCGAGGCGCGAGCTTTCCTTTCTTGCCGAATCTGATCACCCCCTTCCAAGGTGCAACCTTTAGGAGTACGTGATCGCCAACGTCAAATTCAAGGGGCTTGCGGCGTCTATCAGCGTAACTTTTCTGTCAGCTCCGAGCTTTCAACGGGTTGTCTTAAATTTGGAGGATTTTGTCTGTCGTTTCTTGCAACAGCTCGAGACCGGTAATTTGCGCGTCTCCGATCTCGTGCCACACAATAGGCGATCAACATTTTCTTCCATATAGGGCCTCAAATGGTGCCATTTGTATGCTAGAGTGATAACTGTTATTGTACGAGAATTCAACCAAAGGTAAGTACGCGTCCCAATTACCACCGAAATCTTTGACACACGAACGGAGCATGTCTTCAAGGGTACGAATCGTTCTTTCAGTCTGACCGTCGGTTTGGAGATGGAAATCGGTACTTAGATTAAGAGTAGTACCGAGAGCAGATTGAAACGTTTCCTAAAAACGCGAGGTAAACTGACCATCGCGGTCAGAGATGATGTCACGAGGCGTCCCATGTCGACTAATGATCTCGTTGGTGTAGATCCGGGCTAATCTTTCTACCTTATAGTCTTCTCGTATCGGTAGGAAGTGAGCTGACTTGGTCAAACGGTCAACCACAACCCAAATGCTATCATGACCAGATTGAGTACGCGGAAGTTTCGTTATGAAGTCCATTGCTATACTCTCCCATTTCCACATCGGGATCTTGGGTTGAACAAGTAAGCCAGAGGGTCTTTGATGCTCAGCCTTGACCTTGGAACAGGTCAGGCATTTCGAAACATAGATTGCGATATCCTTCTTCATGCCAGACCACCAGTACTTGTAGCACATGTCCTGGTACATCTTGTCAGCACCGGGATGAATAGAATATCGAGATTTGTGGGCTTCGTCCATCAGAAGTCGTCGCAAATTCGTACGCCTGGGAATCCAAATTCCGTCCAAGTAGTGAAAGATACCATTCGATTTATTCTCGAGTTGGGCGCCATCGTTTAGAATCCTTTCCTTCTTCAAAGTTCGCTCGATAAAACAAGCATGCTGCGCATCACAGATAAGAGTTTCGAGATGAAATTGGGCTTGAGAATTACGAACGCTAAGCAAGTAGCTTCGTCGACTGAGGGCGTCGGCATGACGTTTGCTTTGCCTGGATGGTAACGAATCTCACAGTTGTAATCGTTGAGTAGGTCTACCCACCGGCGTTGACGCATGTTCAGTTCCTTCTGGTCAAAGATATGTTGTAGGCTCCTATGATCGGTGAAGATCGTACACTTGGTACCATAAAGGTAGTGTCGCCAAATCTTTAACGCAAAAACAACTGCGCCAAGCTCAAGGTCGTGCGTGGTGTAGTTCTTCTCGTGGATCTTGAGCTGTCGAGAAGCGTACACGATAACCCCATCTCATTGCATGAGGACACAACCAAGACCAAGGATGGAGGCATCACAGTAGACCACGAAGTTGTCGTTTTCGTCGGGCTGTGAGAGCACGGGAGCATTGCAAAACATGGTTTTGAGAGTTTGAAAGGATTCCTCTTGCTTAGGTTCCCCAAACAAAAGGTTTATCCTTATGCATAAGAGAGGTTAATGGCACAGTGATCGTAGAAAAACCTTCGATAAAACGGCGATAATAGCCTGCCAGTCCTAGAAAAGAACGGACTTCAGACGGATTCTTGGGTGTAACCCAACTCTTAACAGCTTCGATCTTCGTAGGGTTAACATGGATACCTTGACTATTGACAATGTGACCCAAGAATTGGACCTCCTCCAGCCAAAATTCACACTTGGAGAACTTGGCATAGAGACGGTTTCCCTGGAGTAACTCAAGAACCAAACGTAGATGATGCGAGTGTTCGGCTTTTGATTTGGAATAGATCAGGATATCGTCGATGAATATGATTACGAAGCGATCAAGGAAGGGTTTGCACACTCGATTCATTAAATCCATGAAGACTGCAGGAGCGTTGGTCAAACCGAAAGGCATGACAACGAATTCATAGTGACCATAGCGGGTTCGAAACGCGGTTTTGGGTATATCCTCCTCTTGAATGCGTAATTGGTGATAGCCTGAACGTAGATTGATCTTAGAAAAACACGTAGTACCTTGTAGCTGATCAAATAAATCATCGATTCGAGGCAAAGGATAGCGATTCTTGATCGTCAACTTATTCAGCTCCCTATAATCGATACACATCCTGAACGAACCATACTTCTTTTTGACGAAAAGGACAGGCGCGCCCCATGGAGAGGTGCTAGGGTGAATAAAGCCTTTATCAAGAAGTTCCTGGAGTTGTCGTGAGAGTTCGCGCATTTTAGAGGGAGCGAGACGGTATGGCGCTTTCGCAACAGGGTTGGCTCCAGGAATGAGGTCGATTCGGAAATCGATATCACAAGCGGGAGGTAGTCTCGGTAAATCGTCGGGAAAAACCATTAGGAAGTCACGAACAAAGGGAACATGTTTTACTCCTAGATTACCTTTCTTTTCCTCCTCCGCTAAAACAATGTGTGCCAAGAAAGCTTGGTATTCCTTGCGGAGATACCTGCTAGCTTGGACACACGACATGAGTTAGAGTTTCTTCGACGCAACTTCTCCGTAAACACACAATTGATCACCATTAGCGAGCGAGAATCGAATCATCTTATCGAAGCAAACAACGTCAGCATGGTTTTCACGAAGAAAGTCCATGCCTACTATGACGTCAAAACTACCGAGCTGCATCGGGATAAGATCGATAGGAAAGACGTGATTGTTGAGTTCAAGAGTACAATCACGAAGAACAGAATTAACAGCGACGGTTCTTCCGGTGGCAACTTCAACATCGAACGTCGAGGGGAGATGAGCGCGCTTACGATTGAGGAGTTTTTCGAATTCAAACGATACAAAATAGTTATCTGCTCCAGTATCAAATAAACACGTAGCATATATACCATTCATAAGTAACGTACCATTGACCACATTGTTATCGGCTTGAGCCTGGCGGGCGTTAATGTTGAATGCTCGTCCGCGGGCTGCTGCTTATTGTGTTGGTGCATGTTTGTGACAACAGCTTAGATTTGGTCTTTGGATATCTTGTAATTAGATAAATGATAAACGGTTAGCGGGTTTAGCTTTGTATTAGTGAGATAATAGAGTTTGGGCTAAACAAAACCCACATTGGGTGATGGGGGACGATTTGGGCCTAGCCCATGTAGCAAACCCAGCCTAATGTTGCAACCTTGTGTTATATAAACAAGGTTAGGCTTTAGGGTTTAGGTTAATCAGCAAAAACAGTTTGTGAGAGAGAGCAATTTCGTAATAGACATAGGCTTGGACGAAATTGGTTAGGGTTTGATTGATTGTAATTCTTTGTGATTGATAATCAATAGAAACCCAGTTAGAAAGTGAATTGTTGTTTCTGTTTTCTACTTGTTTCTGTGATATTCTGATCAAGAGGATTCCGCACTCTTGATTGGATTGACAATTCTGTGAAAGATCCATACATAAAGGGGACCTACAATTGGTATCAGAGCATTAGGCTCTTGAATGCTCGGTTCAGAATTGTGCTTGGAGAAACAGGGAGATTTTCGAAATTTCTTGAAATCTGACAATTAGGGTTTCGAAATTTTTTGTGTGTTTGATAAAAATTTTCGAGTTTTGTTGGCTGTTTTGATCTTCTGTTTTGTTTGATTGCTGTTTTGCAGGTTTTTAGGTTTTTCAGGAAAGTTTTGGTTGATTCTGGAAGAGTTTTTGGCTGAATGTCTTGAAGATTCGAAAACTGTTTTCGTGTTCTTCATTAAGTTCATCAGAAATTTGTCAAAAGTTTGCTGATTTGCTTGTTCGATTTTGCAGGAAATTGATACGAAATCTGCTGAATTCTGAGAAGATTAAGTTTCCAATTTTCAAAACTAGCGAATTTGATGACCTGCGAAATTAACTGAGATCAGCATAATTATCGGCGAAGTTAAATCCAAAGGCAACTTTGGTAACTGGATAACTTTCCACAGCGAAATTATTACGGTTTTCGGCGACTTTACTGGTCGTCGTAATAGCGAATTTGACCAGCGAAAATAGACGAGCGAATTTGACTAGCGAAGTTGTTAGATCAGCGAAATTGTGCAGCATAATTAAACCAGCGAAATTATCAGCAACTTTAAAAACCAGAAAATTTAAAAGCGGTGGAATTTCAATTGGCAAGCGTAACCAAAAATTCACGTTTTCGAAAATAGAAATTGATCTATAGCTCGTTTGACAGAACCGTCTGCACCGTTAGATTCCTTGCATTGTTAGTGTAAAAAAAACTCTGGAAAATCCCGAATACGGTTTTTGACATTATATATCATTGGATTTGTCTTTTCGAGACGATTCTAAAGGTGTAATTTGGTAACCACTGTTTTCGGAGATATTTTGTACGGTTTTACCAGTCTGTTTGCGTTAAAATGTCGAACATGACAAAATTGAATGCACCTAAGATGATGAAGGTGGAGAATTATCTTACATGGAAGGACAGCTTCAAATCCTTCATTGAATCTCAGGATGCACGTATGTGGATATGTATTGAAGATGGGTACATAAACCCTACACATGATTATGAGGGCAGACCACGTAGAACAGACTATGTGAACATGAAAGAGGATGATAAAAAGATGTATGAGGCTGAAAAGAGAGCCTTGGCTGCGATAAAGATGTCCTTACCTGATAGCATCAAGCATACCTTCACAAAGTACACTAATTCAAAGGATATGTGGGATGCATTACAAAAGCGATATCAGGGGAATGAGAGTGCCACTCAGGCATTCATGGCAGAGATAGTGCCAGTTGATGAGGCTGAAACTACTGTGAGTGATGCTGAATCTGAAGTGAAAAATGTTGAAGCAAAAATGGATGCTGAAGTAGAGAAAGAGAGTGAAGCTGAACAGGTTGTTGCTGATGAAACCTCAGAAGTTCATGAGAAAGAGGTACAATCTAATTCTGTATGTTTGAGATGTCGTGAACTACAGGGTGAGGTTGACAGGTTGTCAACACAAAACCAAAGTTTGGTAAGTGAGATGTCTAACATTAAAGAATCAAATTTTTTTGCTAAAAGAAATGAATCTTCATACTTGAAGAAGATAAAAGGTTATGAAAGTAAAATTGAAGCTGTAACCTGCAAATTAAATGAAAAACTTCAAGTCATAGACTTAGCTCATGAAATGATGGCTGAGAAAACAAAAGAGATTTCTGATAAATGCAAAAAGTTGTCAGATGCACAACTTAAAATTGTTGAACTTGAAAAGAAATTGAGTCAATTCAGAGATTCGTCTTTTGTAATGAAACACATGATGGGTGGGTTAAAGAAGAGTAATGACAAGACCAGTGTGGGCTTCCAGGGCTTTAATGAAGTTCCACCTCCTCTTAGTCATGACTATTCATTCCTGCCTAGTGAAGATGAGCTAGCAAACTTTATGGCATCTGCACCTAGTAGTTTCGCATCCACATCAAGTCAAGGTGATGGATCTGAGAGTGATGAGGCTAAGGAAAACAATAACAGGGAACCTTTGAAAAGGAAAAATTCACCGCCTAAGAATAAAAATCAAGCTTTTGTCAAAAAGATTAATTTTGTTCAAGGTAGTGATATGAAAAACGAAACTGCTGTTATTGAAAATGAATCGAATGTAGAGTTTGCAAAAAATAAGAGCATAGAAAAATCTGAAATTAAGCAAACTAAACAAGGTTCATCCAAGGGATCATCACCATCTGATAAGGGATCTACCTCAGAGACTCCAGCTAAGAAGTCTTTGAAAAGGAGATCGTGCTTCAAGTGTCACATCAAAGGACATGTAGCTAGCTGCTGTCCTAACAAAAAGAGTGAAGCACAACTTAGTGAAAAACAGAGAGGGAAATTACCAGAGAAGAAAGGTGATAGTGAGGAGAAAGGCTCAAATTCTCAAAAGAAATCTGCTCCTAAGCAACCAGAGAATGTTGCTGTTGGTGTAGATAAGGCTGAAAAAGGAACTCCACAAGTTCCACGTTTTCAAAGAAATTAACCTAGATTTCAGCCTAGATCTCCACCAGGCAGATACGAGAGACCTAGAAGCAGTTCACCAAGAATGAACAATTTTAATTCTAATAATTTCAGAAGTCAAGGTCAATATCAAAATCGATACCAAAATAATGGTGGTCGAACTTTTTATAACAATGGCTTTAGAAATTACAACAATAATGCTTCTTGGAATCAAAATTCAAAGTTTCAAAATCAAAATTTTCAAAGGTCATATCGTCCAAACACATTTAGGAACCCTCAGGACCAAAGACCTAGTGGAAATCAAAATCAAGTTCCATCAACAGGTCTAAGATCCAAGACTCTAGTTAGGAGTAATGGATATTGGATGGATGTTCCAGTGGTTGGTGAATTTGGACGACCCAAGACCATTAAGGCTTGGGTCCCCCAATCTAACTAATTTCTTAGTTGGTGTGTGCAGGAGCTGCTAAGGAGGATTATCAACTTATGTTGATAGTGGCTGCTTTAGGCACATGACGGGGGATGTGAGATTGTTGATATATATATATATATTGATTGATTTAAATTGAAGTTCAAAGTGCTGAGTAGACACACTAGATAACCTGGCAGATCTTTATACTAAAGCTTTTGACAGGGCTCGCTTTGAACATTTAGTCGAACTCAATGGGATGAGGAATCCTGAATAACTGGTTTTTCATAAGAATTTTTGTAAATAGTTTACTGCTTTTCTTAAAAATCAAAAATACAAAAACATTGAAAAATCAAAAACATAAAAAAAATAGAAAATGAAAAATGAGTTATCACTGTGTGAAAAAGAAGAAATGATAGTACATCAGCAAGTTAGACTGTCACACTGAAAATGAAATTAAATTGCTTAAGTGTGATAGCAGCTTCATCATATGATGTACCAGTAGGCAAAAAGCATGAAATAATCAACTTACCAATGTGATATAAACTTAAATACAACTGTGTATGAGTGGGGAACACATCAGTGGTGTATGGTTTAATGACCTTAAATCTTGTGTTGATAGATTGCCAAAATCTGAAGTTTTGGGTCTTTATACTGTTATTTCATCTGGGGATATCTTGGCTGTCCTTCTGTTCAGAACTAAAATTGTACATGACCCCAGGAAAGAAAGTCACTTGGAATTAGCACATTTCTATTTGAATGTCTGTATGTTGTCCCGATACACACAATTTTGATCTGATTCTGAAATCTTCTCTGAAAAAAAGTCGTGTACCTCCTCTGCTGCATCCAGATATATGCTGACCTGGAGGTGCTAGGCAACAACAGCTTCTGCTGCATCCAGATACATGCTGACCTAGCTGTATGTTGTCGCGCTATAGATCTAATACACCCGAAAGAGGCCCTCAAGTGCCCAAAAGAAACCCAAGAAACCTATATCAAACTGAGAAAAACTCATTTGATCTGTATATTATACCATCTCTGCTAAAGATCTATTCTGTTCTCTTCTCAACCTATTCCCAGTTAAGATTTCAGAAATCTGGATTGGACTTGTGAAATATGTGGTAGGGAAGATACTTGCATGATAGAGTGTGTTGTTTATATTTCCAGGATTTGATTAGTATTTATTTGGGTGTTCATTGTTAAGCAATCAAAACATGATAAAACAGATTATATGCAGACCTAGGCACTGTCAGGATATCTTAAAGGATGAATTCAGTATACTCACCTACTACGATGAATCTTTGTGCATACCTTGATCGCGGGGGTATATCCTGCAGTGGGACACACTAGTATATCATAATTAAAATTACCTTAACGTATCATACGGTAATGGTACTTGAAATGTTCATGCATTTTGTTTAAGTGGACAAACATACTGGTAATCGTCTTGGACTGCTTTTCACGAAAAATTAAATAAAGAATTATCTAATTGTGTGAAACGTTTTGATTGTGCTGATATGATCTTCTTACCAGTGATTCTCACAAAAATAGAGTGTTTATTGCTTTTCGTATTTATTTGCTTTCAGAAAATACAAAAAAAAATACAAAAATAGTGTCTTTTTCTGTTTAAAATTCTTAATGTACGGAAAACTGTTATTCTTGGAGGAATTGTTACTGATAGGGGGAGACGGTGTTAGAAAGTGAGTTCAAAATTTTAACTCATGCGGGTTATAGGGTGTGTGATTAAAAAGTTTTGCGTGTTGGTGATAAATTGACAATGCTTAATCTGTGATACAGTTTAACTATCTCTTGAAAAATAATAATTTATTTAACTTTGTTGAAAAATTCTTATGGTTTCTCGAGATGTTTGTTTTATAGTATACAGATTGAAGCAGTGTGTTGCTGAGAAGTTGCTGTGAAGATGAGAGTTTGATTGGATGCATGGTAGAACCTCCTTTCTACATTGCAAACAAGATAGAAGAGTTTGAAGATTGCTTTACAAATGCTGAACTGGAGTTTACTCAAACGCTAAAGTTTTTGAAGATTTGGTGATTGGATGCATCAGCTTAGGGGGAGTCTGTTGCTGACAGAAGCTATTGAAGCTGAAGCTATCCAAAGACCAAAGACAGTGCAAGATTACATGAAGATTGCAAGAAGACTGAAGACAAAGTTATTTTATGAAGCTATTGTCAAGGGGGAGTTTGTTGGTGCATGTTTGTGACAACAGCATAGATTTGGTCTTTGGATATCTTGTAATTAGATAAATGATAAACGGTTAGCGGTTAGCGGGTTTAGCTTTGTATTAGTGAGATAATAGAGTTTGGGCTAAACAAAACCCACATTGGGTGATGGGGGACGATTTGGGCCTAGCCCATGTAGCAAACCCAGCCTAATGTTGCAACCTTGTGTTATATAAACAAGGTTAGGCTTTAGGGTTTAGGTTAATCAGCGAAAACAGTTTGTGAGAGAGAGCAATTTCGTAATAGGCATAGGCTTGGACGAAATTGGTTAGGGTTTGATTGATTGTAATTCTTTGTGATTGATAATCAATAGAAACCCAGTTAGAAAGTGAATTGATGTTTCTGTTTTCTACTTGTTTCTGTGATATTCTGATCAAGAGGATTCCGCACTCTTGATTGGATTGACAATTCTGTGAAAGATCCATACATCAAGGGGACCTACATGTTGCTGCTGTTGCTGAGGCTGCTGCTGGGGCTGATGCTGTTGTGGCTCTTACTTGACCACTCGGTTCGGGCACATGTTGGCGAAGTGGTTGGGATCACCACACGCATAGCAAGCTCTAGCATTGACCGCGGGTGCCTGAGCCGCTTGATGGCCTTGAGGAACAGTAAGTAGAACTTGATGAGCAGGAGCTTGACCTTGTGTTGGAGCAGGGTTTTGACGTGGACCTGTACGGCAGTTGGCGGTGAAATGGCTGTACATGTTGCAATGGGCACAGTATCTGCAGGTGATTCCCACTGGGTGGTGATAGGTACAAGTAGGCCAAACCGGATGAGGACCAGCATATGCACGCTTTACCGGTGGTGCGTTGGTAACCGGGGGATACTACTTGGCGGTGTTGATGTTGCTGAGAAGCTGGAACTGATTGGAGCGGGGCAGCATTGGTCATAGCGCAGTTCTTGTTGCTGGAACTGCTGTTGTTCTTTCTCTTGCGTCTTGAGAGCTTGGATGACTGAAGAAAACTTTGCATTGTGAAACCTTTGCATTGTGAAACCTTGTATGTGTAAAGCGTTATGGTTATATAACCTTGTATCTGTAAAGTTTCGTGTTTGTAACACTTGTATGGCTGTCAATTCGTGATTGTATGTTAGATCGTTATGGTTGGCCACTCGATCCTGGTGTTCGGCGCGATGAATTTTGTCGTTTCGATTCGCGTGTTGAGCGTTGCGATGCGAATCGAGCGAGCGATGCGATAGTATTTCCCATTAGTTACACAAATATCATAAGTACTATATCTAACATACAATCACTATAATTAACTTGCGTTTAGCGTTTGCGATTCGATTGTGATGCGATAGAATTGTGATTGCGATTAACACCTCAACATAAACATAACATGCACAAGTATCACATAAATGGCACACACACGTAAAATAATATACAGAACACATAATTCGAGTTGCGATTATGATAGCGATAAGTCGATTAAACATGCGATTAAATAGCGATTAAACCTCGATTATTAATAGATACTCCACATAATACAACTAAAGCAACTAAATAATATATACGGTTACAAGTCAAAGAAGTCAAAACAGTAGTTGAGCAAGGAGTGACAGATAGCAATTAGCAATCTTTTCTTCCTTTGACTTCAATCTTGACTTTGACTTTGACTTTCGAAACACGGGGTGTTACAGCCTCCCCTTCTTAAGGGAATTTCATCCCGAAATTAGGCTTTAGCCGTAACAAACAACTGCGGGTACTTCGCCTTCATGTCGCTTTCGAGTTCCCCGGTGAACTCGGCGCCTCGTTTGCCTTCCCAGCGAACCTTCACAATGGGAATGCGTGAGCGCCTGAGTACCTTGGTTTCTCGTCCCACGATCTCGACAGGCTTTTCCACGAAGTGTAATGTTTCGTCCACTTGTAGATCCTCAAGAGGAACACGTAATTCCTGGTCGGCTAAGCACTTTCTGAGGTTCGAAACATGGAAAGTCGGGTGGACGTTACTCAGTTCCTCTAGCAGTTCGAGTCTGTAGGCCACTTTTCAAACCCTTTCCAGATACTTAAAGGGTCCAACATATCGAGGCGCGAGCTTTCCTTTCTTGCCGAATCTGATCACCCCCTTCCAAGGTGCAACCTTTAGGAGTACGTGATCGCCAACGTCAAATTCAAGTGGTTGCGGCGTCTATCAGCGTAACTTTTCTGTCGGCTCCGAGCTTTCAACAGGTTGTCTCGAATTTGGAGGATTTTTTCTGTCGTTTCTTGCAACAGCTCGGGACCGGTAATTTGCGCATCTCCGATCTCGTGCCACACAATAGGCGATCAACATTTTCTTCCGTATAGGGCCTCAAATGGTGCCATTTGTATGCTAGAGTGACAACTGTTATTGTACTAGAATTCAACCAAAGGTAAGTACGCGTCCCAATTACCACCGAAATCTATGACACACGAACGGAGCATGTCTTCAAGGGTACGAATCGTTCTTTCAGTCTGACCGTCGATTTGGGGATGGAAATCGGTACTTAGATTAAGAGTAGTACCGAGAGCAGATTGAAACGTTTCCTAAAAATGCGAGGTAAACTGACCATCGCGGTCAGAGATGATGTCACGAGGCGTCCCATGTCGACTAATGATCTCGTTGGTGTAGATCCGGGCTAATCTTTCTACCTTATAGTCTTCTCGTATCAGTAGGAAGTGAGCTGACTTGGTCAAACGGTCAACCACAACCCAAATGCTATCATCACCAGATTGAGTATGCGGAAGTTTCGTTATGAAGTCCATGGCTATACTCTCCCATTTCCACATCGGGATCTCGGGTTGAACAAGTAAGCCAGAGGGTCTTTGATGCTCAGCCTTGACCTTGGAACAGGTCAGGCATTTCGAAACATAGATTGCGATATCCTTCTTCATGCCCGACCACCAGTACTTGTAGCGCATGTCCTGGTACATCTTGTTAGCACCGGGATGAATAGAATATCGAGATTTGTGGGCTTCGTCCATCAGAAGTTGTCGCAAATTCATACGCTTGGGAATCCAAATTCGGTCCAAGTAGTGAAAGATACCATTCGATTTATTCTCGAGTTGGGAGCCATCGTTTAGAATCCTTTCCTTCTTCAAAGTTCGCTCGGTAAAACAAGCATGATGCGCGTCACGGATAAGAGTTTCGAGATGAAATTAGGCTTGAGAATTACGAACGCTAAGCAAGTAGCTTCGTCGACTGAGGGCATCGGCAATGACGTTTCCTTTGCCTGGATGGTAACGAATCTCACAGTCGTAATCGTTGAGTAGTTCTACCCACCGGCGTTGACGCATGTTCAGTTCCTTCTGGTCAAAGATATGTTATAGGCTCCTATGATCGATGAAGATCGTACACTTGGTACCATAAAGGTAGTGTTGCCAAATCTTAAACGCAAAAACAACTGCGCCAAGCTCGAGGTCGTGCGTGGTGTAGTTCTTCTCGTGGATCTTGAGTTGTCGAGAAGCGTACGCGATAACCCTATCTCGTTGCATGAGGACACAATCGAGACCAAGGTTCGAGGCATCGCAGTAGACCACGAAGTTGTCATTTCCGTCGGGAAATGAGAGCACGAGAGCATTGCAAAGCATGGTTTTGAGAGTTTGAAAGGCTTCCTCTTGCTTAGTTCCGCAAACAAAAGGTTTATCCTTATGCATAAGAGAGGTAAATGGCACGGCGATCTTAGAAAAAACTTCGATAAAACGGTGATAATAGCCTGCCAGTCCTAGAAAAGAACGGACTTCAGACGGATTCTTGGGTGTAACCCAACTCTTAACAGCTTCGATCTTCGCAGGGTTAACATGGATACCTTGACTATTCACAATGTGACCCAAGAATTGGACCTCCTCCAGCCAAAATTCACACTTGGAGAACTTGGCATAGAGACGGTTTCCCTGGAGTAACTCAAGAACCAAACGTAGATGTTGCGAGTGTTCGGCTTTTGATTTGGAATAGATCAAGATATCGTCGATGAATACGATTACGAAGCGATCAAGGAAGGGTTTGCACACTCGATTCATTAAATCCATGAAGACTGCAGGAGCGTTGGTGAAACCGAAAGGCATGACAACGAATTCATAGTGACCATAGCGGGTTCGGAACGCGGTTTTGGGTATATCCTCCTCTTGAATGCGTAATTGGTGATAGCCTGAACGTAGATTGATATTAGAAAAACACGTAGCACCTTGTAGCTGATCAAATAAATCATCAATTCGAGGCAAAGGATAGCGATTCTTGATCGTCAACTTATTCTGCTCCCTATAATCGATACACATCCTGAACGAACCATACTTCTTTTTGACGAAAAGGACAGGCGCGCCCCATGGAGAGGTGCTAGGGCGAATAAAGCCTTTATCAAGAATTTCCTGGAGCTGTCTTGAGAGTTCGCGCATTTCAGAGGGAGCGAGACGGTATGGCACTTTCGCAACAGGGTTGGCTCCAGGAATGAGGTCGATTCGGAAATCGATATCACGAGCGGGAGGTAGTCCCGGTAAATCGTCGGGAAAAACGATTAGGAATTCACGAACAACGGGAACATCTTTTACTCCTAGATTACCTTTCTTTTCCTCCTCCACTAAAACAATGTGTGCCAAGAAAGCTTGGTATTCCTTGCGGAGATACCTGCTAGCTTGGACACACGACATGAGTTGGAGTTTCTTCGACGCTACTTCTCCGTAAACACACAATTGATCACCATTAGCGAGCGAGAATAGAATCATCTTATCGAAGCAAACAACTTCAGCATGGTTTTCACGAAGAAAGTCCATGCCTACTATGACGTCAAAACTACCGAGCTGCATCGGGATAAGATCGATAGGAAAGACGTGATTGTTGAGTTCAAGAGTACAATCACGAAGCACAGAATTAACAGCGACGGTTTTTCCAGTGACAACTTCAACATCAAACGTTGAGGGGAGATGAGCACGCTTACGATTGAGGATTTTTTCGAATTCAAACGTTACAAAATAGTTATCTGCTCCAGTATCAAATAAACACGTAGCATATATACCATTTACAAGTAACGTACCATTGACCACATTGTTATCGGCTTGAGCCTGGCAGGCGTTAATGTTGAATGCACGTCCGCGGGCTGCTGCTTGTTGCTGCTGTTACTGAGGCTACTGCTGTTGTGGCTCTTGCTTGACCACTCGGTTCGGGCACATGTTGGCGAAGTGGTTGGGATCACCACACGCATAGCAAGCTCTAGTATTGACCGCGGGTGCCTGAGCCGCTTGATGGCCTTGAGGAGCAGTAAGTAGAGCTTGATGAGCAGGAGCTTGACCTTGTGTTGGAGCGGGGTTTTGACGTGGACCTGTACGGCATTTGGCGGTGAAATGGTTGTACATGTTGCAATAGGCACAGTATCTGCAAGTGATTCCCACTGGGTGGTGATAGATATAAGTAGGCCTAAGCGGATAAGGACCAGTATACGCACGCTTTGCCGGTGGTGCGTTGGTAACCGGGGCCACTACTTGGCGGTGTTGATGTTGCTGAGGAGCTGGAACTGATTGGAGCGGGGCAGCATTGGTCATAGCGCAGTTCTTGTTGCTGGAACTGCTGTTGTTCTTTCTCTTGCGTCTTGAGAGCTTGGATGACTGAGGAGTGGTGGCGGTTTCAGCGGTTGAAGTAGTGGTAGCTTGATGCAGATTCTTGGGAGCTTTATCCCAGACACCAGACTTGACTCGTTTGTCGTTGATCTCAGCAGCGAGTAAGTAGGTTTCTTCAATCATTGTCGTCTTTGCTGCTTGAACGAAATCAGCCACACAATCCGGAAGAGCACGGATATACTTTTTGATGGTGATTTCGGTCATCTTGACTTGATCCGGACAGATTATACTCAACTGCTTGAAGCACGCAGTCAAACCAGCGTTGTCGCCATCTTTCTGCTTAATATGCCAGAATTCATCCTCCAACTTTTGGCGCTCATAGGGAGGGCAGAACTCTTGCATCATCACGTCCTTCAACTCATCCCATGATAGCCCGTATGCTGCATCATTTCCGCGTTTGTTTCTCTCGGCCGTCCACCAGTCTAAAGCGCGGGACTGGAAGACTCCAGTTGCGTTGAGAGTACGGAGATCATCAGGACAGCCACTCTGGTGCAGGGTGACTTCGATAGAATCAAACCATTGGAACATGGCCATAGGACCATCTTCACCAGTAAACTCTTTCGGTCCGCAGGCTTTAAACTGTTTGAAGGTGAAAGCAGCTTTGGGAGCATCGGTCCCAGACTCTTCAGAAGAGTTGCTTGTATTTTTGTTTAGCTTACTCACGATCTGGGGGATGACTTTGGCGATTTGGTTGGCGATGAGAGAAGCAAGTCTCTTGTCGGTGTGTTTACGCCTAGCAGCTCGTGAGTGTAGGGATCCAGATGACGACATTGTCTGCAACAGACATCGCTATAGGATTCAAAACACTATTCGATTACTCCTAGTATAGTCTAGTGATTCACCATAAAGCTCAGGAACACATCCATTCATATAAGCACAGAATCACATAAGCTCATAAACACATAGGCACATAATCACGTAAGGCATAGAAGCACGTAAGCACGTAAGGCACGGAAGCACATAAGGCAGTCAGAATACAGAAACCTAACTATATGTTGCACGTATTCCCTATCCTCCACAGCACGTATAACGATTAAATACAGCGATTGCGAGTATCGGGCACCGATTGCGAGTATGACAAGTGATTTGTTAGCGTATTGAGGTAGATGTGCAGTGCGAGTCGTACGTGATGATCAAAGCAAAGAGTGAAAAGCAAGTAAATCACCAAAACCGGAGCAGGTAATCACATAAAATCGATAAATCACAGAGTTGGCTGCGGCAATTCCAGAATCGAAACACAAAAAATTCAAGGATAGATTGTCTCGGCTCGATAGACGTCGACTACCCAAAGTGATTCGACTATTCACAAGGACTTTAAGTGCACACTTTGGCCTTCGGGACTTTGCTCTCGCTTCAATTTGAGCGATCGGCACGCATCCTTCTAGTCTCAGTGTGACCTCAAGTTGTTGGAGTCCGTCGAGACTTTGGTGAGAGTTTTGTAAAACCACATTGAGAGAGTAGAGCGAGTCATCAAGGTTCGGGTTTCACCCCTAACTTAGCGACTACATTCTGGTTTGTGTGATGGGATCACGAGACTGATAAGGAGATATGCGTCGAAGTATGGATTTCACTCCTATTTCAACGCAATTTCTCTTGTTTATAGTAAAAATAGCAATTTGAACGAGTAATCTGGTCGAGAGTTTGCGTTTTTTCACACCTAATCTTAACCAGATCATCCGTTTGTGTGTGAAATCAACCTTAGGAAAGGCTGATCTTGCGCAGAACTGTAGTATGCGATGTTCGTGCAAGTGTGTAGTGTACAGCGAGTTCAAGCGAGAAATAGCAAGTAAGCTCGTACAAAACCCCTACTAGGCATGCACAAGTCGGTCTGTTGGTACTTAGACTATAGACTAGGTCGTTCTAAGACATCGACCCGGACTAGGTCGAGTCTTGCTTAATTCCTTATAGTTATGGCTCTGATACCAATATGTCACACCCCAACCGATGACGGAAACATCGGGGCATGGCACTGAGCGAAACAGATTATTCAAGAGAAATTCCATAACAACTACTTTACCGAATAGTTAAACATTATGTCCCATACCATAACCTATTAAGCAAGCAAGTTATTACAGACATAGATATCTCCAAAACAAATAAAACTGTTTCGACAACTCATATTCAAATAAAAATAAATTGTCTTTGTTTGTTTCTAGACTCTCCTAAGCTCGTTAAAATAGAGGTCAATACAAATAGTGTAAAGGTGAGCATACAAGTTTGATAATAGCATAATAGAGTTCGAAATTGTTTAGGCATAACCAGCATGTACAACGTATAATGTGAACTATGTAAGTTATCGACAAAGATCCTATCAATACCAATGACTGCGAGTTGACTGCGAGTAGCGAGTGCGCATCACATGTTCACCACTGTGAACACGTGAAGTAATTGTCCTTAACAACCCCTGAGTGAACAGGTGCAGAGTCCAAACTATAGTACTATCGTTGCTAAGGAAGGTAAACAACAATCAATGTGTTAACATAACAAACAGGCATTCATCGAGTCACATATAACATGCATTAGAGGTCAGCGTATAAATAGTGTTGCGTTGTGTGATCGTTGTGATTTAGAATAAGTAACGTATGTAACACCCAAAAGTACGTAAAAAAAAGGGATCGAGTATACTCACAGATTGTGTTTAACAAGTAAACACACTCTTGGATTGAAGGGAGCGCTGAGAGAGATTATCCAGAACAGTTAACGATAGCATAAACGATGAGTGGTGCGTAAAACGGTTCAAGTGTAACAAGGATCAGATGGTAATCTGATCGGATGGCAATCCGATCGAATGGCCAGTCGATCGGATGTCAATCCGTTCAGATGGTCATCCGATCGGATGGCCATTCGATTGGATTGACACCTCGTTTGGTAAGGATGTGTTTGCGTATGATGGTTTGTCCTTTGAAGTTTTCATTGTAGCGTTTTGAAAATAGAGAAGTATCTCTCCCCTTCAGGTCGGTCGATCGAACGACGGTTTGATCGGACAGCGATCCGACTAGCGAGTCTTCTTAGTTGAGAACAGGTTCACAGCAGGACGGTCACTTGATCGGATAGCTATCCGATCGGGTGGCAATCCATTAGTTACTGATGATCTTTGGAAATTGAACAAGTACCAAAGTCCCAGACGTCACTCGATCGGGTGGTTGTTCGATCGGATGGCAATCCGATCGGACGGCAATCCGTTCGACGTTTAGAACCTTGGAAATTTGAATAAAAAGTTTAAGTGTGGAACCAAGTGCAACCCGATAGGATGGCCGACCGATCGGATGGCAATCCGATCCGACGGCAATCCATCCCAACTTTTTGATCGTCTTGGCACTTGATTTTGTTGAAGTTTTGCAGTTTTGAACGAGACGTTATGATAACTTGCTCAAACAACAGAAACCCCATCTCGACCCAAGTGACCTGATCGAACAGGAACCACCCTAGTCCGGCCAGTTCAGAGTTCGAGACGGTCGTTCATGTTCAAACCTGAAATCGGTTATCTCTCGAATAGAATTCAGATCTTGAACTAACCCATCACTAAGAAAGAGTAGAAGATCAGAACGAGCTCCGATTCTATCAGTTTTGAGTGCATTGAGTGTAAAAGAGTTGAAAGAAAGTTGGAAAACCTTCTTTCAATCCTTTTAACCATGAATTTGTATAGATCCAAGCAAAAACATTGTTTAATCTTGTGGAAATCCTTCAGATCTAAGTTGTTCTTGGTGGGAATGAAGCCAAACTTTGAAGTTCATAAGAACTCCATGATGACATCATCCTAGAAAACCTCAAATCCAGTGATTTCACGGTTAAAAGTTAAGATTCAAAGGTGAAAATGATGAAGAAGTGTGTGTAGATCATAGAAGTACAAGAATTAGGTTGAAAACTTACAAGAATCGAGAGAAATCGAGAGAAATGAGAGCTTGAGTACGGCTGGTCGAACAAGGAGCTGTCACATCACAAATGATGTGACAGGTGGGTATTTATAGGGTTTCCCAAAAAGGAAAGTGGTGAAGGTGTCGGCCGATCGGGTGGCAGCCCGATCGGGTGACAACTCGATCAGATGACAATCTGATCGGATGGTAATCCGATCGGATGGCCACTCGATCGGTTAGCCACTCGATCCTGGTGTTCGGCGCAATGAATTTTGTCGTTTCGATTCGCGTGTTGAGCGTTGCGATGCGATTCGAGCGAGCGATGCGATAGTATTTCCCATTAGTTACACAAATATCATAACTACTATATCTAACATACAATCACTATAATTAACTTGCGTTTAGCGCTTGAGATTCGATTGTGATGTGATAGAATTGTGATTGCGATTGCGATTAACACCTCAACATAAACATAACATGCACAAGTAACACATAAATGACACACACACGTAAAACAATATCCCGAACACATAATTCGAGTTACGATTGCGACAGCGATAAGTCGATTAAACATGCGATTAAATAGCGATTAAACCTCGATTATTAATAGATACTCCACATAATACAACTAAAGCAACTAAATAATAGATTCGGTTACAAGTCAAAGAAGTCAAAAAAGTAGTTGAGCAAGGAGTGACAGATCGCAATTAGCAATCTTTTCTTCCTTTGACTTCAATCTTGACTTTGAATTTGACTTTCGAAACACGGGGTGTTACATTTTTGCCCCCGACAACACAAGTTTTCGTTATTTTATCAAAATTCAATCAAGATTCAAACAATATATCAATTCTTTTCTTTTCGTCAAGTGCCAAAACGTAAATAGTCACTATTTATAAACTACGTTTACGATGGTTCGAGCTCGGTTTTGCAAGTAAAACTAACATTAATCTAACTATAAACAATTTAGCATGTTCGTTAAATTTTACCGCATCTCGTGTTGACTGAGCTTAACCTCAGTTGACCGGTGTTGACCGAAGCTGACCGGTTGACCCGTCTTTGACCCGAACAATGTTTGACCCGAAAACCCGAAGTCTAACCCGAACTCATATCACCAAAATGAAACTTCAAATCTGATGTTGAGCTGAATCTCGAACCTGAACCGGCTGACTCGTACCGAACCGTTTGACTGAGTAGACTAAGTCAACTGAGTTGACTCAGTTTGACCGTGTTGACCGAGTTGACTCGGTTTGACTGAGACAACTGAACCGCTTCATAATATGACCCGAACCAGCTGACTCGAACCGACTGACCCGAACCAAACCGTTAACTTCTGTTGATCCGAGCCATTGACCAGTTGACCCGTTTGACCAGTCAACCCACTGTGTTGACTGGGCCGAACCGAGTTGACTCGTCTGACCCGAGTTGACCCGTTTGAACTAAAACTTAAACAATGAGACCCGAGATAAAACCCGAAACAAACCTGAACATCTTGACCAAACCAATAAATCTGAAAGTTAAACAGACATACCGCCCGAATCCACTTGAATCTGGTCGGAACCTGCTGATCCGAACTCTTGAACAGGAACCCAAAAACACGGTGAAGCACATCGACCCAAACGCACCACCGCCGGCGACGGCTGTGCTCCGCCGTCGCCTCCTCTGCCGATATCCTTTCTTTCTCTCTTCGTGTACCGCCACTGTGTTGATGAGAGAGAGGTTGATGAGGATGGTGATATTATAGATGAAGTGATAGAGATGGAGGCTCCCGGCAAGGTGCAATCGAGGCTGCGCCCAGCAAGTACCGCACAGCCCGGTGAGTCTCAGGGTGAGAAGAAAGTTGAGAAACCTCCCATAGTTGTTAGGCCCTCGCCTTTAGTGAACCATGCGTATGCTCCGTTTCCTTCACGTCTTAAAAACCAAACATATTCTAAGGAGTACGGGAAGTTTCTAGAGATCTTTAAGCAGCTTAGGATTAACCTTCCTTTCATAGAAGCTCTTCAATCAATGCCTAAATATGCTAAATTTTTAAAAGACCTTCTAAAACGTAAGGATAGGTTAGGAGAGGTTTCTAACATTCCCCTTAGTGGAGGATGTTCAGCTGTAGTCTTGAACAAGGTCCCGGAAAAGTTGACGGATCCGGGCCTTTTCACCATCCCGTGTTTGTTTGGGAGTGATACTGAGTGTAGGGCCTTAGCCGATTTAGGAGCAAGTATAAACCTAATGCCATATTCCTTGTATGAGAGGCTAGGTCTAGGAGAGCTTTCACCTACACGCATGTCTTTGTCTCTAGCCGATAGATCAGTGAAGTATCCACGTGGTATAATAGAAAACCTCTTAGTTAAAGTGGATAAATTCGTCTTCCCCGTAGACTTTGTCGTTCTCGACATGGAAGCCGACGAAAAGGTACCGTTAATTCTAGGACGCCCGTTTTTAAACACCGCAAAAGCTCTTATAGATGTCTTTGTAGGCACCATTACACTTAGAGCGGGCGAGGAAGCGGTAGTTTTTAACGTTGTGAATTCGAGAGGGTCAAGTGATAAAGTGGAGGCGGTTTCGTTAGTGGGGGAGTGTGAGAATGACGAGAGAGATGAGGAGAAGGATGTGAGGGATGCGAGTTTAGAAAAGGTGATAGGACTCAAGTTTGGGGATTCACCGGATGGAAAATTAGAGGAGTTAGAGGAAAGGGTGGTGTGTTTAGAATCTAAGATAGAGACACTGAGCAAAGCTCAGTGTGGGGATAGAATTCATTATGAAGAGTATAGATTCAAACCACCAGGTGAAGCGTTACGAGGTTGTGAGAGAGATAAGAGTGCTTGGGGTGATTTGGGCAATAATAGGTATAATGGTGCTGCGGCCCGTGAGTTTGTTTTTGGAGGTGAACTGCATCTCCATGATCCTCCATAAGTATGTGAGAAGTTATTGCTCGTTTGTAGAGTTTGTATTTTGAGTCTTTTATTGTGTACCATGAGTCTAAATTAGTAGTTTTGAGTCGTTTTTTTTAGAGTCGGTACTGCGTTGGGTTTTGTTTTGCTTTGATTGTGCAGGTTTGGATTGTACCACCCGTACCCAATTGCCATTCGGGTGATTCTGAGCTTGCCATTTTGATAATCCCAAGCAGACTAGTCAACGATCGCGAATGAAATGCTATACGATCGTTCGGGGGATTCAAGATTCGTACGGCTGGCACTGACTTTTGTCCTAACCAGCTAAGTCGTTTCCTTTTTGTTGTTGTTGTATTTTTATTTTCGTTCGCAGTTTCTTTTCATAGGTAGTTATTGAGTCGTATTTTCGTTCTTGCATTAGGGACAATGCAATCTCTAAGTGTGGGGATGGGATACTTGTAAATAGTCGAGTCTTAAATATGAAAAACACAAAAAAAAAAAAAAAATTAAAAAATTAAAAAATTTGAAAAATGAAAAAAAAAATTGAAAAACTCAGAAAATGTCTTTCGATATGAGAAGTTTGCAAATTAAAACGGAAAGTGATAGAAAAGGTGAATTGTTGCTTGGTTTGAATAATAATAATATGAGATTATAATAAATCGAGCTTGCGTCTAGTTAGGGATGTGTGGATAGGCTCGGGTTTAGTTTTAAGTCCCTTTGATCTAATATACCTTAATTGTCGGTCTGCTAGTGGGTTTTCGCCTGGGAAATATGGGAAATCAAAACTGCCGATAATAGTATAAGGGGCACCGTTATAAGTTAAAACCGTTAGAGTTTGTGATCATGCGGAAAAAAAATAGAATAAAAGTGAGCTAGAAACTAAATGAAAGTAACACAGGCCTATGTAATCCGAGTTGGGGATAGCGACTCTACAGCCGGAATGCCTCTAGGATGTGTGAAATCGACTTGCCGAATAAAAGTACCGAAACCTATGTAATCTGTGATTGGGGATAGCGACTCTACAGTCGGAATACCGCTGGGTTAGGGAAAGCATCGTCTAGTCTCACGAATGAAAAAAAAAAGAGAAAAAGCAAGCAAGAAAAAAAATGGAAAAAAAATATTTTGATTGTTTACTCTCTTGGTTTTGATATAAAACGGTTAGGAATTGATCCAGTGATCGTTCTTTTAGTCCTATAAGCTTGAGGTGGGAGTAGATGGACCGTAAATTCTAGTGTGAGACCCTAGGTGGATTGACCGCACTTAAATTAAATTCACATGATAAGGGCTTAGGATTAGATTCGGGTTTAAGAGGATCAGTATATTCGCAATCGCAGCTAACGCAAGCTTTGGTTTTAATAAGATATAAATAATTTTTAATCCAAGTGATGATTTATCTCTGATTCCGTTGCACAATTCTTTTTCGGGGACGAAAAAAGTGTAAGTGTGGGGATGTTTGATGTATTGCAAAATACATACTTATATCGTGTATAGTTTGTACAATTTATCGTTATTTCTAGTATAGTTTTATTTAGAATTACGTACTATTGATCAAAGTTCGGTTTTCCAGGTCTTGATGCGATAACTGGCTGGAAATTGAGTGGAAACGAGCTTAACGCTGAAATCATATGCATTGGAAGGAGCTAAAAAGAGTTAGAATAATTCTTGGGAATTTTTGGAGACTTAAAGCTGGATTTTGAACGAAACATTCTGTTAAAAATGCTCAGTCGCGTAGCGCTAGGGTGAAAGGCACATCAGTCGCGCTACGCTAGCGTTAAACATGAAATTGCTGACTTTGTAGGCGCTCGCGTAGCGCTAGCGTAGATGAAGGACCCGTTGCGCTACGCGACGGGTAAGCAGATCGTGAATTTTTGTTTTGTGGCTAGGTTTTGTTATATAATCAATTTTTAAGGATCATAAAACGAGGTTACGAATAACAAAACCCTAGGAGGACGTCTGGAGCTGTTTTCAAGCATTACGAAGATCTTTTGCTTGCGGGAATCATACGGTTGAAGCTAGGAAGCGTGGAAGTGAAGATTGTTCGGGTTTTATCCCCCGGTTTTCTTTTATTTCGTGTTTTCAATCTTTTTCCATGAATTCTTGTTTTGAATTTGATTTGTTTATGTTAGACAATATGTTTCTTGGCTAAACCCTAGATATTACCTAGACAAGATGATAGTTTGATTAAAGTTTGGATTTTTAATGGTTTTTATTGTTTGATCATGGATTGATTTCTTAAAGTAAAGTATTCTAGAATTTCTGATTTGGTGCACATGCATGCTTGACATTTATTTTATTATTGTTTGTTGCTTCATATGATCCTTAGTGACGGTCTTTATCACATAATAGGGTTATATTAGGGTTCTTGATTTAGGTGACTGTCTATATCACGTAATAGATCATTAATCCTTTAGGGTGAAAACGCGTAAGTAACCTTAGAAGTAATAATCGGTAATTTAATAAAATCAAGTGTTCTGCTTAACTTGTCGCTGAGAGGCTCGAGTTAGTTATTAGGTCGCGGTGCATTATATATTTAAGATAGGTTTTGAGAGAAATCGGTCTTATTTCCCTAAGTGCATTTGTGTCTAGTGAACCAAGTTAGAACCTAGAATTGCCTTAGATTATCGCGCTGAGAGGTAGATAGTCATATTAGGGCACTTTTAGAATCGTTAGAGGACTGAGAGGAAGTCTAACAGTCGGTATTCACAACAGCCTTGTAGGGTTTCCTAGGTTTCTTCCTGAGAAGGGTCGGGAAGTCTTAGCATAGAAATACCTTAAGGTTTAGTATCTTACGATCCCGGCTCCATACAACAATAATGCCATTAGAAGTCCGTTCCCACTCAAACTGGATTCGAGTCTAGGTAGTCGTTAATCTCATCTGAATACAAACCTTAGTTTTCGTTCGTGTCTTAGTCTAAGTCTAGTTAAGTAATTTAGTTTAATATAGATTTCCTAGATTTTCAGTAACCCCCCCCCCCCCAAATCAATTAAACAAGTTTAAGTCGCGTCTGTCAGTGTCTATTAGAGTCTAGTACGTAATACATAGAGTCTTTGGGTTCGATACTCGGACTTGCTTAGGCTATACTACATTGACTGGTACACTTGCCGGTTGTGTGGTTTAGGTTTTAGAGAGTCCTAGTCTATAAATTTAAAGCTTTATAGTGTCTAGAATAGAGAGTCTAATTTAGTTCGTTTTTATAGTCTGTTTAGCACACATCAAGTTTTTGGCGCCGTTGCCGGGGACTCTTGGCAATTGCGTTTATTAGCTTTGAAAGACCTAATTGATATATACGTGCTACGTGTTTTCTTTGTTTTGTTGAGTCTTTGTCTTCTCTTGTGTCTCGGTAACTAGTGTTTGCTTTTCTTGTGTTCAGGTTTTTGCTAGTAGTGGATGCCACATCTGCGCTCGCACGGACCACCACCACCAGTTAAGCAATCGTCTTCTCAACTGGGCGAAGGCCCAGAGGTTAGTTCTTCATCCTTTTCCTTCTCAGATTTCCCACTTTCCGTCCCACCACCTTCCCCAAACCATTCACCTAAGGATTCCCCACCCAATTCTCCCACTTCTAGTACCTCTAGCGAACCGGAAAACTTAGGACCAATGGCAAACCCTAGGCAAACCGTCCATCAGCAGCGCCGGTGGGTCATCGGTCACCGTCGGTGGTCCCGCTGGTCTTCAAGGAACAGAGAGATGGGACTAGGGCTTGCTTTGGCAAGTGAGGAAGATGAGAGTCATGATCTGTGTTTTCATTTGTGTATGTGTGTTATAAGTTGTAGACAAAGAAAAATGAAAGGGATAGGGGTTTCTTTTAAGTGTGTGTGGTTTGTTGCATGTGTGAATAATCAAGAGAGAGAGAAAGCATATGGGGTTTTGATTTTTAAAATATCCTTGTAGGTTCAAGGATAGACATTAGATTTAAAATAATATTAACTTTGTGTGTTGCAATAGACAATGTAGTTATCAAAATTTAACTAGGTCTAAAGAGCTGGTAGAATTCCAACTAAAATAGTAGGATATTTAGGATGTTATCAAATGGTATTTTAGATAGTTGTATAAATTGGTTTTGATTGGTTTCTATGGATCGCTTGTCGTCTTGCGACGGAAAATTTGATATTAGTTAGCGATTTCAAGATTACAAAAAAAAAAATCAAAGATCAAGTTTAAATCTAAAACCGTGATGTTTTAAGTAAAATTAAATCTTGTACATAGATGTATCAGGTATATACATACCATTATATATGTGTTTCTTTTTCGTGGTTTAGAATCTAAAAATAAATGTATAGACACATGTAAACATGATAGATTATATAAAGTCATGAAATAATACACTAAGCATAAAATTGACTTGGAAGTACTTTTTAGCATCTTGATCATTAAATCACCAAGGTTTGCGTCTTAAACACTATTTATTATCGCTTTAAACATTTGTTAATCGCGTAATTAAAGGCGTAAACTACCGGTTGTCACATCTAGCACTTCTCATAGAGTTGATGTAGCTCAAACAGAAAATCCTTCATAAGCTTCTGAAGGTCTTTGCCTTATCAACATATTCTAAAACATCTAAATCCTATTATTTCTTGATAAAGGCTTTTAAAAACAAAAACATGCCACATCTCTCAAAAGCATATGAATTATATTCCTTCTTCAGAGGTCCAAAGGGTAACCTCTAATCTTCCCTAACCCAGAGACTTAGATATCACAAGCTACTCACAGATTAAAAGATGTGAAGACAGAGAACCATTCGCTGAAGTCAAGATCGATGACTTTGATGAAGATAACAAAATTGTCCATGACAGCAATTGCAACAAATCTTATCAATGACTTTTCATCAACTCAAATAAAAGATGAGTATATGAGATTGTTTTCATGGTGTATGTAATATATTCATCAAAATCATTATTATTATAAATGAAAAATGTTGTTAGTCGTTTGGATGGAAATGAAAATAAAATCCAAACGTCAAAGAATCAAATGCAAAAAAAAAAATTTTTGGATGGAACATGCAAATTTAACCAAACCTTAGAGACGATTTTGGCATTTTACTTTTTTTTTTCTAACGGGGCCCAAAGCCATAGCCTAGGTTTAACCATATTGGACTTCACAAAAGACACCACCAAACTAGGTTTCGAGCCACGTATCTTATCCAAGATAAAATACATAACCCAAACCCTTCGACTTCGGATGACACGTTTTATTACAGACGTGACTTGTAAACTCCAACGCCCACCATATCCATACTTAATTTCTTGAAATACGTGTAGTTTGAAAACATCAACAAAAGTTGAGCGAGTTCATGTGTTTTGTATGTGTGCACGAGTATCCTTGAAAACATTTGTTGGTATGTTTGTATTCGTAAGCTGGTATGAAGCAACAAGGAAAACAGATCAATTAATGTGTAGCTAATACATTAATAAAAGTGACATGGTATAGGAAGCACACAACCCTTTAAGCGTATTTCGTACCGGCCCCTCCGGCGGAACGACATAGTCACCACATGCGGCCAACTCGCAGGCCCATGGGTGGGGCTCGCAACACCCAATAGATCTATCACTCATGCCCCTCGGTCCTTATACAAGGATTAATGGTCTTAAGTCAATCTGCTATCCATTCACATGATCTAGCAGTACATTCCTTAGCTAATCATACCATTTGTAATTGTTCGTAAACAGTATGTAACATGTACTTCACCCCCGAAGTTAAAAAAGTGAAAACAGTTAAAAGAAAAGGGGGAACATGAACTCACAGTTTTGCGTTCTTTGTATCCAATGTAACTCTAAGCCTCCTCTAGAACGCACGACTACCTACATGCGTACTACGGTTCATTAGACGGGTGGGTCGTGCCTTGACCTCGGTCTTAATTTGTGTCTTGGAGTTATGTTTCTTTGTGTCTTCAATATTATTCCAAGTTATATAATTATTTGTTAAAATAATAAATATTTTAACTTAAATTATATTTATTAAATTTTGGAATAATTGTTAAAACAATATATTTTAACTTGATACCTTTCAAGTACTTATACATGTATGTCCTCCCCAATGATGGGTGTATTTGTATTCGTATTCCTATACTTGTATATTCTTGCCATGTATTGGCATCGTATTCCCGAGTGTATTTATACGAACGAGAATACGTATCCTTATTGTGTTTATTAAGTATTCTTACACTTAACTTTTCCGGAATATTATTTTTAATAAAAATTCATCAATATATATTTTCAAAATATACATTTTAAGGAATATTACTTAGAAAAATTATTTATAATTTTTCCTTTGGCAAAAATAATTGTATTTCCATATAAGTCCTAAAAATAATATATTTTCAAGTCTAACTTGAAAATATATGTGAACTTATTTTTCTTCCACAAATAATATATTTCAAGTTTATTTAAGAGTGTACATTTTCTCCCAAAAATAATGTATTTGATGTTTGTTTGAGAAAATATATATTTTCTTCCAAAAATAATATATCTTCTAATAAGTCCAAGAAAATATATATATTTTTACTTGCCCAAAGATAATACATTTCCTTCTTGTCAAAAATATGAAATATTTTGTAGTAATCGTGAAAATCCCATTTTCATTCCCTTGGTGTTCAAAATACCAATTACCAAAATATACTTGTAAATAATTTTCCGGAATATTTTGTGAGTTATATTCCTTTGTTCGGTTTGCCCAATATTTTGGGTATACTTTATATGTTCATTCCCTCGGTATTTTGGTAATATTTTGGATTGAAATTTCTTGCTATTTTGATGAGTTATATTATTTCAAGTCCTAAAATAATATAACTAATACACATAATATACAAATAATCACACACATGGTGTCTTCTAAATATATATTTCCTAAATACATATTTAGTCACTTTTATTTATATAAACCAACCTCCAATATTTATAATTCTTGTTACAAAAATTATGGCAAACTTTATGTAAAAGTTCATGGTTTAAAATATACTTGTAAATATTTGTTTGAAAATAGTTTTCTAAGTGTTTAATTTTTAGAAAAATTTTGCCATAGTTTCCCCTAAAAATGGAGGTTTCCATGCTTTTAAAGCATATCATTTTCTTTTGTAAATCAACACAATCGATCCACAATCAACAATAAACATTCTACACTTACAATCTTTGCCATTAACAAGCATAACTATCACTTCATGAACTTGATTATTTGTAAAAATTTGTAGTAACTTACTAGGGTGTTTAGTAAGTCTTGTTACCCTTTAAAGTGTGGTTGATTCTTTAAAAACATCATTTTTAAAGAAAATAGATCTTTACAACTTACAATCATATTTACTAAAAATGTTTCTTCATGGATCTTTCTTGTTACACATAAGTTTCTACACTTGTTTAACCACAAAAAATAAGGTTTATTTGTGTAAGAACCAAGATTTAGTAAAACTTGTATTTTTAACTTGGTTTCTTGGAAAATCACTTTTGAAATCTTAGATTTACAAGATTTACAACTTACTTTAGTCATCATTTTACAAAAACACAACATATTCTTTCAAGTTCATGTTTCTCATGAGGATGATCTATGATCCTACAACATTTTCATCATCTCATCTTGCTAGATTATGTTTTTAATCATGATCTAGAAAGATCATATGATGATCTACATCATTTTCATAAGCAAACAATGATCAACAAGCAAATCAACACACAAACAACATGATTTCTTTAAGATTTAAGCTTATGTTCATGTGTCTTTCTCTTGATTCTTAGTGTTCTTTGAGTTTATCATCATATATCATTCTTTAACCACTTATATAAGATGTAAAATGGAAAGATTAGTGTTCTTACTACTAGCTCAAGGCTAGGGATGATCAAGAGAAGGAATGATGTGGATAAAAGCAAATGGTGAAGGTCCTTCAACTTCCGAAAGCTCCTAGCTTCCTTATGCACCTTCTAACACCTTTGTATATGCTTGGAACTAGTTAAAGATGATTGAATGAAGGTGGTTGTGGTGTGGTTATTTACGGCCGAAGCC